>WOVY01010387.1:0-32500 GCA_013436015.1 Rhipicephalus annulatus
TATCAAAAATAATGTTCACCAAGTGATTTTTGTTTTTGCCTTGCACCGACGTCCTAAAACCGCTTGTTGGTACTTAGACACGTGGAATGCAGATTCATGACGTCATATTGAATGTTAAAGTCACATGATATGCAAGGTAAATTGTTATTAGCATACAGAGGCCAGTAACGTTATGGCCTCATCGTTATCATAATGAAGCAGGTAGGCAATATGTGATTCTGCGGCCTTTACGTCATGTTGGGAAACCATTACGTTATGTAGCTATCTGCAGTGTCTGAGATCCTGGTTGCCGGCATTATTGCAGAAGCTTGCCTGCTTCATTGTGATGGATGGGGTTCAAGATTGATGTTTTGTCTTAGCGTTTCCACTTTTCCTCCCCTATGGTCATTAGACAGCTTGTGCTGTTTGATTAGAAGTGAGGAGTAGTGCCTCTTTAGCCAACCAGAACAATTTAGATCAATGATCACTATGAAGCAGCACACAATATTCATTTAGTGAACTCACTTTCAGGCAAATTATAAACGTCCGAATGTTAGCCGTTTGAAGGAAGCTTCATTCGTTGAACTCATGAGAATAAATGGTAGAGAAGGAAAGGCAGGGAGGTTAGCCAGACCAGCAAAGACGGTCTATCACCCTACACGGGGGGAACAGGGAGATTGAAGTCCTGTCGCAGTGGTCTAGTCACTAAGGTACTCGGTTTCTAACCCGAAGGTCGCAGGATGATATTCCGGCCTTGCTGGCTGCTTTTTCGATAAAGGTGAAAATGCTGTAGGCCTGTGTTCTCAGATTTGTGTGCACATTAAAGAACCCAGGTGGTCGAAATTTCTGGAGCCCTCCACTACCTTGGTAAAAAATTCATGTGTCAGTATTGCTTTAATTTTATGCTTTACCTGCAGTGGATGCATATGCGCATACTGACATGTATATGTAGTGGTATTGCAATTCTACGGAATAAAATATTCATATGGTTCATATTGCATGGCATTTACTTAAGAAACACATCACATGTGTATCATAACTACAGAAATGCAAATGTGCCTCTATGGATGCACTCATGCATATATTTGGTCAGCTTCAAGAACAGAATTTATTGATTGCAGGCAACAGCATTACTCACGCATGCTTATCTCTTAATTACGTGCAGTCGATACAGCTAAAAGGGGGTGTCTTCATCTAAGAGTTCTAACTTCATCTTCGTGCATGAGTGAGCTATAAAGGTGAATGAAAATTCACATGTATGACATCGACATGAAAAGCTCAGCAGCAGCATGTTTTTCGTTGTATTTATACTGCAGCATGCCCTTTTTGTATTTCTCAGTTGCGTGCCACTAAATATATGTTGGCCATGCGTTTCTAGCCATTCACTGCAATTTGGCAAGCAGCGCATGCAGTCTAGACAAACCTCACTAAAATATTTTTTTTGCACTGGTGCAGAAATTCTTCGGCACGGTCTGTCCTTTCATTTGAGTGAGGCTGCTCAAGGAAATTTCCTGACAAGGTCAAGGAGCCCAACCGCCAGGGAACTCTGAACCATTGTTTCAAGCATCAGCTCTGTTCACCCTGCTTATGCGCTGTGCCTCACCAAGCTACTGGACGCTGCCTACTTATATGAAGTGCTCTCCATATTCTCCTCAGTTTGGCAGCAGTGTGTGTGGCCTTCACAGTGCTTGCCAAAATCATTTTTGCACAGGTGAGACACTTATTTCTTGCTTTAATTGTGTTAGTATTACTGCATGCACTCCTGCCAAGCAAGAGTACTAATGTTTCCTGTGAATTGTTTGTCATGGTAAACAGAGAATTTCAAGCACAAAATTCATACTGAACTTTGGTCCTTCAAGAAGTGTGGAACGAAGGTGGTGACAATGTCAATGCGCTCTCTTTAGAAATAAAGGCTTTGCATGAAGAGCCTGTCGCACTTTAAAACAGGCACAAAAAAACTTCCAGGTGAAAATAAGCAACTTCAGATGAAAATTGAAGAATTTACACTGTATTCAAGGTTGAACTATCCGACATCAAAGGCGTCTCAGATGAGGGTTTTCTTTTGATGCTGTCCGAAATTTTTGGGCGATCATGGAAAAACCATTACTCGTGATGATATTGACACTGCAGACAGAGTAGGAACAAACAAGCCTAGTTTGAAAAAGAAATAGTAGCGCATTATGAACGATGTTACAAATCAAATGTTCTGGATAAGACAAAAAACTTACGTCTGTCTACAGTGGCCTTTCCTTTTAGATCAAGTAGTCCTATTTATGTCAACGAACACTTGAGAAGACAAGGTAAGCAGTTAGTGAGAGCACGAATGCAAAAAAAAAAAAACAAGTAGGATGGAGGTTCAATTGGATGCAAAGCACGAAATTTATAGCGAAAAAAATTGGTAACATTAGCAATTTTAAAGACTGCCTTCTTAGAAAATCTGGCGAAACGCTGTGTTGATGCCTTCAGAGCCACACTTTTCTTGAGCTTGCAATGTCAGTAAACTATGACTGACATGGCAGAATTTCGATACCTACATAGTGAAAAATTGATACCTAGATAGTGAAAAAGGCCACCAGCTATCTTCAATGCCTTTACCTTAAATGCTCTTAGCATTATAAGTAAGACTAGTAGCCTGTGTCTCTATTTCGATGACATGTCGGTAAAATTTGATGCCATTATTTTGACACAATCCTTGTATTTTTTTGTGCGATACAGCGCACCAAAAATACCAGGGTACAATTATCATGGCATTGTGTAGTTCATGAAATGAGAAAAAGGAATAGCGCTGTACATCTAACGTTAATTTTTGGCCGATGTCAATAGACTTCCGTGTGTTAAGCCCTGTGTTGAGTGTCTAGTAGTACGACTTGGGGGTTTAGTTTTGCAGCAATTAGCACGCCTCCATTAGGTCATAAGTAGGAATTTTGAGTTTCTGGAAACTAGGTAACTTGATTTTTCGGTCACAGATGCACAGACGATTTTTCGCTCACAACCAACGGGGCAGACGCCGGCGGTGGGTTTTCTGCGACGCGAGCTCTTCAACGCTATCATGTTAAAAAGCTGACATAGGCACCATAGACCAAATGAATGCAAAGAATAAAGTCAAGTGTCCTAGCAGGAATCGAAACCTAGTATTCTGCTTGGTAATTAAGTATTCTACCACTGAGCCATGCCCAGCCTCGGTTATACTTTCTAAATAGTCTCAAATGTTTGTGTAACATCAACTGTCATTGCAGTACTGGCTATCAAATTTTATAACTATTACATGTGCACTCCTATGATGCAGCCTTGAGGTCGAATCAAAGTCAATTGTAGTCAGGCACCATCCTGTGAAGTATTTGTGTAACAGTGTCGAGGGCTACTATCGTTGCGAGTGCCAGCGCAAACACCAGTGCTTCATACCAGCCTACCACTTCTAGTGTGGCTAATATCCATGTTTGTGTTGGCATCGTTACGAAACAGCAAATAACTGCTAATGTTGTCAAAGGTGTGACATCTCCCCATAACAAATGAAACTTATGCGGTTGTTTAATGTATGTGTGTGCGAGAATTTGTACTTATATTGAGCTCCACTTCATAAAATGGCTCAATAAAAAAATTAAAATACATGTTATGCGTCTTTCGCATACCATCGATTCCCAAAGTATGTGGGGTCTGCCAAATTTTTAGCATCAATTTTGTAACCTAAATGCTACCATAAACAATTATTTATTGAACATGAACAGCTGGACTGCAACATACTAAGTTTTAGGTATTAGGAAAACTGAATATGTTCATGACTACAGCATACCTAACAGGCAAATACTAGTACTACATACATGACACACTATTGTAGAGCTAGACTAGAATATTGCTTATTGGCACTTTACAATTCTTTGAAAACCCTGATTAACTTCAGTGCTTTATTCGGTTTGTTCAAATCGGATGTGCGCAATTACTTGATGAATAGCTTTTTTACTCAAACCTAACTCGTGTTTCACGTGTGCATCATGCTGAATCATTGCTCAGATGTTTCTTGTGTATATATTTCATTTCTACTATGCTGTTTGTTTTTGTATGTGAAATCTGTTGTACATGCTACCCTCTGTAGGCCCCCAGGTACTGTCAAGTTGTTTACACAGTTTTTTGCCTGGGGGACCTCCAACAAGCATGTTTTCCATTGAAAACAAAGCGAATTTTGATGCTGACTTCTACTCACATAGAACTAAGAACACTCCAGCATGACAAAGCATATTGTATCTTGGACAGTCTGTCTTGTGAAACTCTTAGTGATTACTTCTGTCTATTTTAGGTTTCCGGGTGCGGATGTGCTGTAGAGAAAGAGCGCCTTGACCACACTTTTGTAAAAGCAACCAAAGTCGCCTGGGCAGCTGAAGATGGATTGTGCAAGTGTTTGAATGATCACATTATATTAATCCAACACCACTTGCATTACTTTGCCAATATTTGTGATTTTGTAATGCACAAGTTTAGAAACACACACATATATATAAAGGGAGAGCTGTAAATAAGCCTTGAGCAAGTTTGTAGTCAAGGCTTTTAGCATGATGATCAAAGCATGTTATATAAGCCCACATGTTTTACCACACACCTACTTTTCTATCTATTTTCTTTTTCAATTTTGTGGGCACTGGCAACACCCTCAATAAGTGCCTTTGGACTGCTGGTGCCTCTAACTTATATTTTGTTGTTCTAAAAAAATTATTTATTTGTTACCTATTATGCAAGGAGGGAAGTCAGAATGTTAAAAGTTTAAAAGAAGTCTCGTCACAAAAAAGCTGTCTACTCGTAAAAAAAAAAGATTTGAAAAACAGAAGATTGATCCCCACTCACAAAGATCTCACCATTACAATCGATGCAGAAGGTCATAGCTCATGTTTACTATTGTCAATCTTTTTCGGTTGTATGCTATGTACAATAAAATAGTGACTATTTGCATCATGATAATTTATTTGTCGTAAATTTTTGTTGGGGCCTAATATCTTGCATTCTCACATGCATAAAAGCTCACGTCTGCTACACATAGTTTAAAAGAGCGCAATGTGGTAAGGTTCTGTATTTAGTGCATATTATCTGTGTGTCTTTCAAAGTGAGTATATGGCATTTTAAATAATCACCAGTATTCGAAACTTGTGAATTTTTAATTTGCAGGCATGCATGTCTGTATGGTGACCAAGCATCCATAAATTGTACATGCATGTGTGCAGCAAGGGGCTTTGAATAGATTACATTCATTCTGGACCAAAAATAAGTAGCACAGGCCATATACGCACTCTGGGATCAATTTCATGATTATTGAAACACACATATTTATTCAAAATAGCTTGCTTTAAGGTATATATTTACATATTGTCTACATCCACCTTGACCATTGCACCATGCATCCGGCACTCTGCCGAGCGCTTCTTGAGGGCACTTTGGTAACTAGTACACAAACGTACAGACAGCTGTAAGTTGGCCTCCACTTTGTTGACTGCTGGAGAACGGCGGCTTCGCCAAATCATACTTCCTTTGTGGTGAAGCTAACTTTGCTCTTGCAACAGTACAAGCTTATCTAAAATTCGACAATGTTCTTCAGAAGTGCAGCTTGCTCTATCCAGAGCAGCCAAAAACGAAAACCCGAGGAACAGCACATGGACAGGGTAAGGCACAATTGCAGCACTTCTCGATAACAGTGCCGGATTCTCTATTTGCCTACACATAGAGAAAGCAAAACACTGGAGCCAACTTACGAGTAGCTTCACTGCAGAGACACTGTGTTTTAAAAGACGATGATGCAAAAGCCCCACCTAGAGCTGTCACTGTGTTTCAGTGCTAGTTTCATAAGCGCCTGCGGAAGGCACTCTGTGGAGGGCCGGCCGCGTGCATGGTGCACGTGCTCAGGGTGGAATGGACGACTTAGTACATGTGTTCAAGTACTAACAAACCGTATCTGGGCTGTCACTCAGCATGGTCTACAGAGTACACAGCAATCTGCATTTTTAGCCATCTCCAGCATCAATCCTAGATTTGGCCCACTGGTACGTCGATGTGGAGCACCCTTCCAGCACCCATTTGAAAGGGTGTTATGACATCACAGCACCTTTTTTTAAAGGGTGCACTCATTACACCCTTAAAAATTTTTGCTCTGCACCCTTTTCTTAAGGGTGCTGAGCTCTGCACCCTTTCTCAGCACCCTTTTTTGAACACCCAATAGGGAGCAAAGGGTGTTCGTCTGGCGACAAGCTCATTTACACCCTTAAGGGTCAGATTTGGTTTAGTGTGCACCATATCCAGTCTGTAGAAACTTCCGTAAAGTAACGTACAGGTCACATCATGAATCCTACGACGAAGCGGGAAAAGAAAAGCAACTTTAGGTCCTCATCTGTTGGTCTGTTGTCACTGTAAATATTGAACTTGTGCTATATAGCCCAGCTACTCCTCTTCAAGAGGAACTTGCGAGGCAGCAGCTTCAATGGTTTAGAATTCAAGAAACATAGCGTTGACGCTGCAGAAAATTCTGTCGCAACAGTCAATATTAGTCTTTTAGACATATCGGTCAACGTCATCCAAAATAAACGAACAATTAACAGGCCCAAGAGTGTAACTGGCCGTAAGCGATCGCAAACTCGGAAACATTGCATGAATGGAACCCGGCTACTAGCAAGCATTGCCGCATGGCAACTACCGATGCATCCGTGCAAGTTGTTTAGTTTCAGCCATTTTTTAAATTAGTTGCGATGGTTGGTGCTTCAAACATTGCGCGTATACTCTTTACTTACATTTTGATTTTCGTACGCGCATTTTCTAAATTCTTTTAGCGGGTTTCTGTAAGACGCGTGTTGTGTCTAATGCTTTATTCTGTATTTTATATCACACATTCCTGATTTCAGCTTAGTCTGTAGGCTAGCAGTGCTGTGCAAATACATAAACACAATAAACACGGAAACAATAAATTAAATAATAATCATCCAACATTAACCAGTGCCAGGTTGTGCTGATTCTATGCGAATGAATGCGATAGAAGAAGGCACGTTACTTGGGCACTCTTCAAACTACGTATACACTGACACGAAGCGTATAGGTTCGATTACGGCAGCGGTGGTCGCATTTATGTGGAAACGAAACGCATATAAAGGCCCACGCACTGTGCAATGTCAGCGCACCTAATAAGAACGTCAAGTGGTATATATTTCAGAAGCCTCCGGCTAAGGCGTGCTTCGTAATCAGATGTCGTGCTTTTGGCACGTAAAACCCACCTAATTGTTATTATTAGACTGTTCAGTCCATGTTATCCGTGTTATCGGTTGGAACAAGCCCATCTTATCGGTCTGAAATCGTCCTGTAATATTTCGTTGTAAAATGTGGGCGGGAGCTTCTAAGGAAGACACTCTTCAACACCATTCAATAACGCTTTGAATCGGCGGTTGCCCTGGCAATACACGCCAGACACTGTATATACACAGAAATTTGTGGGTCTCCACCCTAAATCTCATCGCACGTGACATCATAGGCATGCGCAAAGTTCCCCTTCAGGGGGGGGGGGGGGGCGGCGCAGCGCCCCCCCCCCGCCGCAGCGCCACCTGTCCCTGTTATGTCAATGTGTGGGGCTGACTTTCCACCTCCCTCGTGCGCACGGCTACGCGTGACATCACGAGACTCTTACGAAGGAGAAAAACACATGACGTATGGCGCGAACGTGCGTAGACCACTGTCTGAACGTCCACACGAGTTTATATATACCTGGCGATTTGTGGTGGCCGGAAGGGCGCGTCAATGTCGACAGTTCGGCGCGCCAGAGCACGCAGCCAATAACGGACCTCGGCTGTCGTCGGTGTCGGCTGTGATCGCTGTCCGCCTTTCTTGCCGACGCAGTCGCCGAGAGTGCGCTGTGACGCGAGCTGGCAGCTGAATTATACACCGTGTGCAATGCGAACGCAGGTGTGCATTCCGAGTACGCGGCCATTTCCTTACTCACGCAGTCGGAATCTCCTTACACTCACTTGCTTACTAAAATTGTGCAGCTTAGTGGAAGCTATAGAGTCGAGTCTGTGCAACGCTATGATTCTATTGCGGTCCACGGGGACCGCAATAGAATCATAGGGGACCGCAATAGAATCATAGAGGTGATGAGCACAGGGTGATGAGCACAGGATGATGAGCACAGGGTGATGAGCACAGGGTGATGAGCACAGGGGACACAGCGACGTGTCTTGTGTATACTCATCACCGGATCGGCCTGTTTTCCCCGCGGTTTGGTCGCAATGTTCGTGAACCAAAGCTTACCTGAGAACTGTTCTGCGAATTCTTTTGTGGGCCTTTTACGCTCTTACAGTGTTAAGGAATGATGCTATCTCTGCTTTCTCAACCGGTTCAAATGGTCGTGAGCTGGATTAGACAAAATAAATTTATAAAGTGAAAAAGAAAGAGTCATATTGCGCCATTGATGGCGCAAACTATTCAAAGGAGGACGGCAACAAAACTCTTGCGCATATGCTCCCCATACACTGTTTCACCACTCGCTAGTAATTAAAGCCAAAGTTCTACCAAATAACATGCAAACGGTTACGAATCGTTCAGTGCGTTTTACAAGTACACGATTATGCAGGTCATACACAGCTACGGTCGATACTTCGTCCACCACGATACGCATTCTTATTCCCATGCACATGAAACTAATAAGCGTGTACTTCCATTTATTGAGTGAAGTTTTCAACGTGACCTCGGGCAACAAGTCAATGCACTTACAAGACTCTCCGCAATACAGATATACTGTGCTGCGTGTATCTCGGTGTTTAAGTTTCTCATTGTTAGCTCGTCTCTCATCCTCACCGTTTTTACGAGAAGGTTTTCAAGAGGATGTCATTCAGCAACGTATACGACTTACAAACATATGCAAAGCCGCAAGCACATGGTATCGTACAGACATGCACAGGCTGTCACATGTCTATACGACATTTAAACGCTTTGAGAGCTTTGGCCCTCGGGACATTCGATGACTTAGAAAACAGTATACACGAGTCACCTTCGTAAAGTGCGTAAGCTTCGCAGGTAAATGTTTACGGATTTTCTGTAAATTGGCGAAATAAACGTTTGCAAGTTTGTCACAGTGGAAAGCTTCGTCAGCTGCAGACTTTTGGCTGCGCCCCGCCGCGGTGGTCTAGTGGCTAAGGTACTCGGCTGCTGACCTGCAGGTAGCGGGATCGAATCCCGGCTGCGGCGGCTGCATTTTCGATGGAGGTGGAAATGTTGTAGGCCCGTGTGCTCAGATTTGGGTGCACGTTAAAAAACGCCAGGTGGTCTAAATTTCCGGAGCCCTCCACTACGGCGTCTCTCATAACCATATAGTGGTTTTGGGACGTTAAACCCCACATATCAATCAATCATCAACTTTTGGCTGCGTATATCAGTTGAATAAACGATAGCTCTCATCCGCCCCACTGCACACATCTAACTCTCCGATGCCATCCAGGTGTATCTATAATTGCGCTGGCTAAAGGTGTCAGGCAGTGCGTGTAAGTTTGCGAAGGCGACAACAATTTACCGCGATAAGAGCCTTGTCGTTGTGATATGACAGCTGTCTATCCGCGAGACAGACATTCACCCTTGAAGAACATCGTGAAGTGTATATGTGTACGCCTTAAACGAAATGTCAGGCACGTGAGAGCAATTTCCGTGTCTGTATTTATGCGTAGTTGTGCGGTAAATGTCTGCGCCGAGCGAGTTGATGGTCGTGGCGCCGTTCCAGAAGCGTGTCGGTATTAGATGAGCATCCTTCAAATGACACTCGTCTAATGTCCTTGTTCATCGGTGCAAGCGGGGCTCGACAATTACGCGGAAATTTCGAATCGAAGCTCAGGTGCGCATGGCGTGCCTGCATCTCACATGTGTGCACCATGTCTCTAATTTGTCACCTCGCTTTTCAGCTGTGTCTTCATGTCAAGAATTTAATCCAGGCTTTGATCTTCACGAAACACCACTCAAATGTGATATCGACTACTTCCAAACAATTTCGCGAGGTTTCCTTTTAATGACTCTCATTTCATATGACAGAAAAGTCGAATTTACGCAGCATATTTTGCATGTACATATACACAGCACACGGCCATAGTGATTACAGGAATATCGGTTGATTAGACCAATCTTCTGTTGAGTGGTCTCCCCGGAACGAACAGCGAAAGCTGCAGCATCACATTCATCAAATGTCGAGACAGAACTATACCGACATGCAAATCTTCAATTACCCAAAGCTGAAAGAAATTGTTCATCAGAAGAAATGCGCAGAAGCTTGAAATCCCCGTCGAATGACCTCCCTATCGTAAGATAATAATAGAGCACTGATTACGCGTGATCTGCGCACAAGACGCCACTTACAGGCTGCGATTTTCCTGAGAAAAGATGTAACCCTCACATTACAAAATAACGTTATACTATAGTGCGCTGAATGAGGCAAAAACACCAGTACATATCGCTACGGCGACTCAACTCGTATACGTGTGTATACTACATGGTTCACAACCAACATCCTTTTACTTTTTTTTTTAACTTTCACAGGCGACTTAATCTTGGCCACGCGCCCGAAGCAATATAGTATATCCATAGCTTCCGCGCCAGACCAAGTGATCAAGTACAAACGCGCAAAGGAGCTCATTACAGCTGCCGCGCGGAACCGCGCTAATGCCCTGCGGCTCTCTCGACTACATACAGCGCTCCCCTCGCGTCGAACTCGCGAAAAGATAAAGCGCATGCACACACTAGAGCGCAATTCACACTCCAAATGCGCGCGCTGAAAACCATGCGGCTGTGAGCCTCTACCTCCTCTTCGAAGCCCATCTTCCTCATTACCGACAGCGTCGTCCGCTAATCCGATAAGCGTCCAGCGGTGCGCACACGATCAAACCTCCGCTCCCAACTCAACTTCCTCGCGCACCAGCGTGAGGGCGCTGCTAGCCTACACCCAGGCCTATACTCTTGCGCACGGTCTATAGTCCTACGGCAATAGCTCTCTCGCATATATCGAGGGTGTCGCCAGAACAAAGAGCACCACAATGGATCTCTCGTATAATCTCGAATCTGTCCTCACGGTTGGCTTCACTCGAGCCCGGCCACCGAGCTCTAAAACCTTCCCGGTGGCTCGAGCCCCGGAGCGGACGCGCGAAGTGACAAACCCCGCGAGCAAAGAAATGCACAACTGTACACGCTTCTCAAGGTTTCGCAGCACGGAGAAGCTCGCGTCACGGGCTATGCTTGTGAGAGACGCGGCGAGATGCCTGTTTGTGTGTGCGGGATGAGTGGCTGGTTGGCAGGTTTAGTGTGGGGGCACACAACTAACAATCGCCAACTCCATTAATTACACTCACGCGCTCCCCGCGGACTCGCAAACGAAGCTTAACTAATCCGAGAACGAGGAACACGGTGTCTCTCGTCCCTCCCTTCGCAATCACTGTGCAAGTATAGCGGAGCCTGTTTCGCGAGCCTGTCGTTATACAATGCCTTTTTGGTTTGTCTGTGAGGCTATACGTTGTTTTGTCGTCCCGCTGAAGCTGCCAGTTTCGTACAGAGCGGCGGGCCGTGTGCATTCAAGTTGGTGTCGAGATATCCGTATACAACAAGGGTATATACGCCCCCATGGTTTCGTGGATTGCGCAGTGGTGCGGACGAGCCACTCTGATTAAACGCCATCCGCATAACGAGGACTCACGGACGCGAAAAGATATCGGACGCAAGGAGAACGTCCGTGCATCCGTCTTTGTACGTTTTCGCATTCGTGTCGCTATACGCACAGATTTGCGAAAAGGCGTACATGCGAGTGTGTGCATGCCCGTGGATGTACGTGGCACTCGAAGGGTGCATGGCGATTCCGAGAGGTAACTTCGGAAAAATGTACAAGTGACAGATAAGTTTCTTTAAACCCAAATGACCTCAAGTATATTCGTGTCGCTATACGCACAGATTTGCGAAAAGGCGTGCATGCGAGTGTGTGCATGCCCGTGGATGTATACGTGGCACTCGAAGGGTGATGGCGATTCCGAGAGGTAACTTCGGAAAAATGTACAAGACAGATAAGTTTCTTTGAACCCAAATGACCTCAAGTATGTAAACGATCAAGCAGGAAAAGATCACAGCGCATAAAGTGCAGCCAGAAAACAGCCTCAAGTGTCTAAATTATACACACCAACTAGATTAAAGTAGTACACTTATAAACAGTAGTTACCATTGCTTTTAACATATAATGAAAGCGTAATTATCAAGCAGCTGACTCATACGAATGTGAAGGCAGCGCAATTGATCCAAGGACAAGTGCAAGACGCGAAGCTTGAAATGTGTGACGTAAGCAGAAATCGTTCGTACGGAGTAATGAATATATACCTGCATGTTTGTTCAAAACTGTCGCGTCCTTGACGTTTTCTTTTTTTTTCCAGTTCGTTTTTGTTTGCGAGTGGACGGCCTGTATTCCTTTGCCCGAGTAGCTATATGGTAAATAGCCGCACGCTCTTTTTAAAGAATCATTCAGGGCATAAATTAGATGCACGATTAAGGAACATCATTTATTGAAGTATTGAAACATTATTGGTACGCCAGTATAGGATATGTTGATCACTCGCTATCATCTTGTGAACTGATACTGTGTTCATATCAACACACGCAGAAGTAATAAAGATCAGATTTGCGCGTACCGATAGCGATATCAAGTGACTGAAAGAAAACAAAATCTGGGTATGAGGTAGCGCTAAAGCAAGTGATCTTTAAGTAGATTACAAAAATTATAAAAATTACACCTAGTCCATTCATATTAATTAAGCACACAGAAGCTCACACAAAGCAAAAGATAATAACGTACATTACACACCATGTTATAACAAGCGAATGACAATGACATATGTTAATAGCGTATATTATAAGCGTCGCTAAACAAGCCAACAACGCAAAACAGAATATTGTGAGTTACTCAAGCAGCAGTTTGAACACAAAGAACATTCGCAGGCATATCACGTAATACGTAATGGCGAAATTCGCGAGCTGTAAGCTGTGCATGCATGGCGCAATCTTCGCACCTATTTGTAAAACTAGTGGTTGGTACATATATCTTGGACGCATACGCATGTATGTTTCGATATATCTTACAGCTTACCGAGACAAGCTCGCCCAGGTCATTTAACAGTGATGATTACAAATGAACTGGCGTCACGTTAAGTTAGTCTTCAAATGTTCCTTCGAAAAACACGTGAACTAAGAACAGCAAACGAAGCGCTAAAATTCAAGTCAGAAAGTGAGCAAGAAACAAACGTATATAATTCGGGCTAGGCTGCAAATGCAATGAAATGTATATATAATCGAGAGATCGCTCACTTTCTCGCAATAAAGGCGTGCCACATACATGAAGATCCATAAATGACGATAAAGTAAGAATGCATGCACTCAACAACAAGCTAAACAAGAGATTATTCAACTGTTCCCCAAAATGTAACTTTCCGTGCAGTTTGTTGATACGGCGGACATACGGCGTTCACAAAATCTTCATACGCTTGGCAAATTTAGAGAAAGGGCATCTATATTCCCACTCCTTGTTTTAACCCTTCTTCCAAAATTGCGCATATACGTTATACCTTCCGGATGTATAATTTTCAGCTTATCACATTCCAGGTAATCATTTGCCGCAACCATCTCCCAAAGATCGACATCATGTTTCGGCACAAAAGCAAAACAGGAAGAAAAGAAAAACACGAACGCTCCCGCGGCAATGTCAATTGCATGAATAAGAGTGAGTGCTTTGAAGATAAAGTGCTCGCTTTTCAGAGGAAAAGCCGCCTATACATGGGGTCATGCACGACTTTGTTGTGAGACAAACCGAGTGTCTAAGATGTTCACACTGCAGCTTCTATATAAAGTGTAGCCTGTAGTTGTAAGGCGATGTGGTGTTCTTGAATCACACCAGGAGAGGAAAAACACTGTTCTATCACAAGAAATGGCATGCCTATACTATGACGCGTCTATCATAATTGTAAGATGTGTATAGCAAATAAAGCAACCGCATATTAGTGTCATGCATACTATAGTTTAGAAAGTTTCAGAAAGTGAACAGATGTATTTCTGGGTCAAAATAAGGTGTCCCTTGAACACATATATCTATAGATGAGAAGGCACACCAAAAGCTCACATAGATTAATATTTGTCGATACTTGCTTGTATATATATGTCTAACTGCACTTATCATTTGTGTGTATATGCTGTAGGCTAACTGTATACAAATACCAAAGCCATCAGCTTGAGTATATACACCTGGAGTAGCAAGAACCAGGCTAACAACTCCGGCGATATGAGCGGAAATCGCTATTGTTTATCAAGCTGCGGATTGTGTGGTCACTCCTAAGTGATCAGCTTGTTGAAAATCTAAAATATGAAAAAAAAGAAAAATGGGTATTAAATTAAAAAAAGGGGGGGGGGGGTTGTAAGAATGCTTATGACAGTTATGTTAGAATATCACCTGCAGTCTTATCGCCGCAGCTCTTGCTCTTAAATAATGAGTGTTAATTACCTATTTCTATGTACGAAGAATCAGTAAAACACGAGTTTTAAAAGATATATGAACAGTTGAGCAAAGGATTTCTAAAACAAAATTGCTTAAGGCTATCAAGCGTCAAACGAACTCAATCATATTGCAGCGTCTGACATATATTAAAGTGTCGTGCCATATTCAAAGACATGCTTTCGATCCTGCATTTATGTCCTCGGAGATTATACGCTCGTCGTTGAAGATCGTAATGCAAGTTTGTCAAAGCGCTGATTTACACTGCGGGTAGAATGCCATTGAACAGCGTGGTCTTACGCGACGTGTCTGTGATGGGAGCAAGCTAGAATCAATTTTAGTGGAAGAGACGCATGCTTGCATACTTCTTAGGGTGACACGGTATACGTCCTGTTAGTACGAATGCTATAGCCGGATATATATATATATATATATATATATATATATATATATATATATATATATATATATATATATATATATAATCCCATTAACATTATTTGCATTTACATTTAGCCAGCCATTCCTATTTACGTAACACATTTAGTTAGAAATAGTGTGTTACACACTAAATTCCCCAAACAGGCGTGAAATAGTTGCTGGCTAGTGTGATCTTCAACTCTATACGGCCACATAGTATATGGGCTGGATAAATGGCAGCAATTGCTATATACAGATGTTTGAATATTAACATTGAGTGACTAGTTCCGCACTGTTACCGCTTGAACTAAAAATTAACCGTAACGGTAATAATCTCGCATTCGCACTTAGGCTTCTTTTTTTAAAATGAGAAGCCGATGATGCCGTTGCTGCCTACATTTCATCCTTCACGCATGTATAAACCAAGAAATCAAGTGTCAAGATTATCACTGCTGCATTGACGAAGACATCTTTCATAAAGATCTTCGCTTGCAGTTTGCATGTGTTTCGATGTTCCTCTGACACGAGCAGCGATAAACGAAACAGTTACCATCCACTGCATGCGGAGGCATTGCCGTGCATTTTTAGATGTGTGTTTAGCAGACACTATAAATGTTGTATGTCTGGTGAAAGCAATTATTGTGTATTCCATACTGTTCTCGGCGTTATATGCCCTGCGGAGACACCATCCACTGGCGCTTCGCTGCATTCCATTCTTACTTTTTTCAATGTATACGTATTACCATTTCAACCACATAAGCATACGGAGAAGTTATACAGCTCGTCTGTTGTTTCTGTTCCGCTGCCTGTAAATGCACATGCTTGTCCCACGTTACTTTATGTAAACCATCGTTAAACGTTAGTATACGGCTTTGCTCAGCTTATCGAGGATTTTGTCAGCGTCGGCACAGCTGATGTTTGTAGTACAAAATTAGAACTACAGTGAGAAGAAGCATGATTACCCGGGAACCCGCTCTCCCATTATCGACGGAATGCAATTCGCGCGCACTTCAAATAATCAAATGAAGGAACACTATCAATATAGTTCATGGAGTCCTTTAGTGAAGGTGGAGAGTACATGCACATTAACATACCGCTTACTTTACAGGTCCATGCGGCAGGATATGTTCAATTAAAGTTCATATCTTTATGTGATTTCCACGTGGTGGCAAGAAATTATTGATAACGTACGAGTTGAAGGATGTGAACGGTCGCGCTTATGTGGATCATCGTTTGCACAAAAGCTGGTTTGTTGTACGGAAGAACACAGAAGGCACACAGGTGGTTGAAGACACAGGACGTTTTTTGTGGACAGTCAAATTTAATTTGTCGTATTATTAATGTTAAATCTCCACGGCCTAGCTACGTGAACCGTCTTCTAAAAATCACGAAAATAGCCTCGAAGCGGGGAATCGCCCTTTCGGCTGTCTCTGGCCTCCGAGTTTGAGCACTTTGGGCGGGTGAAACATACCTATGGTGAGCGCGTTGACTTAAGGAAATCCGATCTGTCAAACGTGTGGTTTCTGGTATTCATTTGAGAGAAATTATCGCCTGCACCATGACGCGGCTGATGCTCGCTGCACCCTGCGGCTTGTCGTCTCAAAATGACACCCAATGAGAACGATCGATATGGAGAGTATGCGAATGCAGCGACAATGCGGCATATGGAGGAGCGGCTGTAACGCTTCCCAAGACGCGACGTGTGGGTCTGCACCCACGTGCTTTTCCCTGGAGGCGCAACACGGGGCTTCTCTTAAAGGACACAGCTCTCGAGCGTGCACCGGAGAAAAGAAAAAGAGAGCACAGCGCATCGCTGACCTGGCAGTGGTGCAGTCCTTGTAGAGCGAGTCGAAGTCCTTGCACGACAACAGCTTGCACCGGTTCACGCCGGGCTGAATGGCGCCCAGTCCGCGCAGGATTCGCACTTGCTCCACGTTGCACACGATGGGAGTGATGTCGAGCCGCTTGAGCTTGGTGTACACCGTGTGTAGTCCGCCCACGAGGTGCTTGAGGAACAGCTCGAACGCCTGCGGCAGGCACAGCAGGTACTCGCCGTTCACCAGGAACGCGGCCACCTTGGCGCCGCGGTAGTCGATGAGGCGGCAGTCGGTGGCCGACGCGTCCGACGGGATGCCCGGAGGAGACGGCGGCGGCCGCATGCCCCCGTACAGTGCGCGGCCACCGTTGAGCGCGTGCAAGACACCGTAACCAGGTTGCTTGGGTGGTGGTGGCAGTGGTAGAGCTGCGCCTAAGGGGCTCTCGGGCGTCGAGCGCGTCGGCGTCATCGAGCCGAAGCCCGACTTGGGGCTGGAGCGAGCCGACGGCGAGTGCGCCGCCGGCGAGCCGAACGTGAGGGTCGGCGGCGACGGCGTGCCGCCTCCGCTGCTGCAGCTGCCCAGAGAGCCGGCCTCCATTGGCCTCCTCGACGCAGCAACTTCAAGGGGCCCCGGCTGCCGCGTCGTTTCTCGTCTCGCGAACGTGTTTTCCGCACCGTCCGACCGAGAGACCGCGCGGACTTCGTCGCCGCCAGCGGCCGCCGCGGCGAGGCGCTCTTCGCGAAGGCGGTGGAATTAGGGGGGGGGGGGTGAAACAGTGGCCCCCTTCTCTTCTATCGCACCTCTCCTCTCTTTTTCGCTTTCACCCCTCATCTCCTCCGCGCGCCATCATTTTCTCTCTCCTTCGTTTATCCGGACAGCCCGTGTTCCGGACAGGGGGAGTGAGGGCGCGCGAACCAATGACGGCGTGGCCCGACGCAGGCATCTCGGCGCGGGCCGGTCCGGTGGGCAGGGCCCAGGGCGGGCGGGGCTGCGGTGCCCCAGGCCGCCGCTGCCACCGAGAACGCTACGCGCGGCGTCAGATGGCGCTCGCGTTCGGAAGCGCGCTCCTGTCGTGCGGTGGAGAGAGCGGCCACGAGGTGCAAAGGGGTTTGTTTTGGTTTCGGCGTTCTCTTCTCGTTTTCTTCCGGGAAATCGAAGCGAAGCGGCCACGTGCGCGAGCCGCACATGCCGGCGAGGGTAAAAAAGCTTGCGTCACTAATGGCACGGAGGAATGGCCATCTCGGCAGAAAGCTGCTCATGAGGAGTTTGTCGTTGTGACATTTAAAAACGTGGCTTTTCTTTTTATTTCATTTCTTTCTTTATGGAACGAACAGTGCTTCTGTGCTTCACTGAGATGCATACGCACTTTTCAGTACTTTCATGACAACCGCCGCTCAATCCAGAAGATTGCAATCGAACCACGATAAGGCGCTCATAAATCATGTACATGCACAGAAGTATTCAGGAAGTGTACTTAGCTCACAGGAATGCCTGTAGTGCACATATTCAGGTGAATCACCTTCGCGAAATTTTTCGGAAACGCTCGCCTAGGTGAAATTTTGTTACAGGGAAGCATGTATTCAAAAACTCCATGAACTTAAGATATAAAAGCCTCTATGTAGACAAATGGTCCACGGTCATTGGCCGAAGAGCTCACGGGTGTTAAGCATTTGGTAAACGCCGAGAGAGACAGAAAGACAAAGGAAATTCGGGCAGGTTAACGAGGTTGAAACCGGTTTACTACCCTGTGGAGCATTCAATTTTAGTTAGCACTATCTATTCACTCCTTGTGAACCTCTCACGTTCCTTCACTATGTGCGGTAACTCTGTAAGGTATTAAAGTTAAGCGAAATAAGATCTGCTTGTATACGCAGATTTGTCTTTAAGGTTGAATCTTTGAACTATCATCATCATCATCATCATCATCATCATCATCCTGACTACGTCCACTGCAGAACAAAGGCCTCTCCCATGTTCCGCCAGTTAACCCGGTCCTGTGCTTGCTGCTGCCAATTTATACCCGCAAACTTCTCAATCTCATCTGCCCACCTAACCTTCTGTCTCCCCCTAACCCGCTTGCCTTCTCTGGGAATCCAGTTGGTTACCCTTGACGACCAGTGGTTATCCTGTCTACGCGCTACATGCCCGTCCCATGTCCATTTCTTCTTCTTGGTTTCAGCTACGATATGCTTAATCCTCGTTTGTTCCCTAATACACTTTGAACTATATACCTGCATAAACACATATATATGACAAAAGAACAAAATATGAAAGCCGGTATAGGGCGGAGTGACAATTCTAGCTCCATCTTATATTGAGGATTCCCCACTATTTAATACGCATCGCGACGTTTCTGCATTACACATAAATACGGATGCAGCTGAGGTTTTTCTTTTTTTCTGGGTGGTCATGACCGCAGATGTTTTCGCGCGATACGGCTTTCTCACCACACGCACGGCACTGAATGCAGTCCGCATAATACGTGGTTTGGCTGGGGCGGTGCCTTAATTTTCCCTTTCACCTTAGAGAGAGCACATATCCGGGAGAGGCGTCGGAGAACTGCGCCGACGGGGAAGGAGACCGGCGGCGGATAGCCCGTTTCAAGAGCCATTGGGCACGCCAATCTTTCGGGAAGACCCGCTGCTCGCATCCCATGCGCACAGTCGTCGTGCATGGCCGAAGTAGTGTGTATAGCAGCCTTCCGTTTTGCTACATCACGTGCCGTGACACCCGACTTGCCTCATTCGCCTCTGTATACGACGAGGAAAAGAGACCCTCCCTATACCTTTCGGCTTTCTTTGATGACCGTGGAGAAATGTAGCGACGAGGACGGAATAGTTGAGAAGGAGAGCGACAATGCGAGGGTTTTCCCTCACTGCCCCGCCGGCACCTATATAGCTTCCCAGCGAGCGGGACTACATATACCGTATATATCCGCATACAGCAGAAACTCCTTCATTCGCGACACCCTGAGACACCACAAAGTGTCCGGATTATTTAATCAAATGCTCAATTATCGAAAACACCAAGAGCAAGCGAACTTGTCGTATATCAATACACTTTCACTTTCTTGATAAATACGCGAATACTATACACATGTTTTTGAATACATAGCATTGTATAGACACCGCCTTTTCTGTTATCGCACCACATCATTCGCAGTGTGACCATGGCGCCAGACTGTTGTGTTTAATTAGCCCGAATCGTGCTCTGCGTCTCTGCCTATAACGTCCCTCACACCACGCTCAAGGCTCGACAGTTCTTGATTGATTGATTGATTGATTGATTGATTGATATGTGGGGTTTAACGTCCCCAAACCACTATATGATTATGAGAGACGCCGTAGTGGAGGACTCCGGAAATTTAGACCACCTGGGGTTCTTTAA
Organism: Rhipicephalus annulatus; assembly: GCA_013436015.1. Classification (NCBI taxonomy): domain Eukaryota; kingdom Metazoa; phylum Arthropoda; class Arachnida; order Ixodida; family Ixodidae; genus Rhipicephalus; species Rhipicephalus annulatus. The sequence goes on from WOVY01010387.1 coordinate 20,110, forward strand.
CGTGCACCCAAATCTGAGCACACGGGCCTACAACATTTCTCGACAACTCTTTCATCGGTGACATTGTCGTCAAGTGATAGCTTGTCGATCACGATGTCGCATCACGATACCGCCAACATGCCGACAGCGCCTCGTAGCTCTTCATCTTCCACAGCTTCCTCCTTGTTTGAATTTTGTGACACAGCGCACGCATTGTATCGCATAAAAACGAAACAAACCTCTGATTTCCGGAAAAACCATGATTACGTACTGATGAATATAGCGATGCAGACATTTATATGATAAAAAAAGTATATGGCCAACAATATATATATATATATATATATAAGATCTAACAGACAGTAATGACAAGGAATGCACAGGGGAAGTTATAAGAACCAATGGAATGTAAATAAGAAAGAAAAGTGGATGAAAAAATAACCAGCTGTTTATTTATGACCTGCTCACAGCTGGTTATTTTTTCATCCACTTTTCTTTCTTATTTACATTCCATTGTTTCTAATAACTTCCCCTGTACATTCCTTGTCATTACTGCCTGTTAGATCTCATTGATATTGCGTTAAAACACGGAAAAACTAGCCCTTAGGTATACACTTCTTTCCCTTATTATATATATATATATATATATATATATATCTTGTTTATAACGTCACTGCTGGTGGACCATTCTTCACCACAGCGTGGTCTCCTCAAAGAGGGACCCACGCCACCACTTCTTCTTTGCCACTACACATATCCGTGGAGCAGCGTCGTATTCGGCCTTAATATATAATCTTGTTACGTTCGAGTAAATACGGTATAAGTGGCCACGCGAGCGCGCTGCGCAGGGATTCGGAGAGTTGCTTGCCCCCCCCCCCTCTCCCTTACATACAGACTGGAGTCGGTTCAGATTCGGATACCCTCGAGTCTCCGTGACATGCGGACGTGTGTGGGCTTGATGTGTGAATGGAAAGAATAGGCATATGCGCTGAATGAGAGAAAAGAAAGGCGTATAGTCGGTAAGTGTCTCCCCCACAAAAGGTATAGCGCTCACAATTGCTGTCAGAGGGGACATAATGCGGGAACTTTTCTGTCAAGCGAGAATCGCAGCCGGGCGTCTATATATATATATATATATATATATATATATATATATATATATATATATATATATATATATATATATATATATATCTATATATATATATATATATATATATATATATATATATTCATGCATTTGCATCGCTCGACTCGAAGACGAAAGACATCTTTCTCTTTTAAAGACGATAGTCTTTCTTGGGACCTTCAACGCAAACATTTTGGTGTGTCTGTCTGTCTGTCTGTCTGTCTGTCTGTCTGTCTGTCTGTCTGTCTGTCTGTCTGTCTGTCTGTCTGTCTGTCTGTAAATTTGTCTGTTTGTCCACTCTTAACAGCATCGGGTATTTGAAAGGGCTGACCCGATCCGCAGCACCCACCACCTATGTTGCTCAAGATTCAGAGTTCATACTTGTGCAATTATCGATTAAAAAGCAATTATTGCGCGTGTCTGGGGCACCATAACAACACGTATATATTCTGCATGTGTGCCTTTTACTAGAAAAGGCACATAAGTAATTTTAAGGACCGTAGCGCTTATCACGCTGCGCTGATCTTCCAACGCTTGCACGGAAAGGCGAGTGTTTCCAACGCTTTGCGAAAACGAGACAGTGGTGGCACCTACCCGTCGCCTTGGGTTCTATACCTTATCACCTCTGAGACGCGCGCGCTCACCCGTCTCAGAGCCACGCGCTTTATTTTTTGAAAAAAAAAAAAAACTGCCAGATGGCGGTCATGTCTCACGTGTGACGTGTCTTGATGCGCTCGTTCGCCTCCGCTGCATGCACGCTCGAGGCACTCTGACGCAGCGCCTCCAGAATACCCATCACTGATTTTCTTAAGCAAAACAACAAATAAATGTTTTGTTCACTCTCTCCACACGCAAGACTATCGTCTTTCGACAACATCTGCAGAATAAATGCAGATACAGGGCCATTTTTTTTTCTTCTAAGTGGACGAACTGTTCCTCCCCCTCCCCTCGAAAACTTTATGCGACTAACGTTGCATTGCCTCCACGATCGGAGACACCTTTGACCCAAGCTGTGCTGTCATGTGATGTAGCCACGCTGTGACGCCAAAGTGACGTCGCTGGTTTTTAAGATGTGTGACGTCGTGAAGATTGCGTATATTGTGAGATCGTCATGTGATCATGATTTCTTGCATCACTCGTGTTGATGTAGCTGACGTGGGATGCCGTTCAATCCTCGCGTTTTATGAGTCATCTAAGCCTTTGGAATTAATGAGTTGTAAGGTCAGGAAGGCAGAAGGTGAGACCGTTCAGTAAAATAATTAAATTTATTATCTGCAACACCGTGGTGGTCTAGTGGCTAAGTATACTCGGCTGCTTACCTGTAGGTTGCGGGATCGAATCCCGCCTGCTGCGGCTGCATTTTCGATGGAGGCGGAAATGCTGTAGGCCCGTGTGCTCAGATTTGGGTGCACGTTAAAGAACCCCAGTTGGTCGAAGTTTCCGGAACCCTCCACTACGTCATCTCTTACAATCATATGGTGGTTTTGGGACCTTAAACTCCACATATCAGATTTACTAGCTATCAAATTAACTGATATTGGGTCATGAACTTGTAAATGACTGTATACAGTAAGCAGGTATATGATAGTAGTGAAAACTCAGCGGCATGCAGTCATTATAGTCCCACGGTTCCACTTGGTCCGATTGCCCCACCGCGGTGGTCTAGTGGCTAAGGTACTCGGCTGCTGACCCGCAGGTCGCTGGTTCGAATCCCGGCTGCGGCGGCTGCATCTCCGATGGAGGCGGAAATGTTGTAGGCCCGTGTGCTCAGTTTTGGGTGCACGTTAAAGCACCCCAGGTGGTCGAAATCTCCGGAGCCCTCCACTACGGCGTCTCTCATAATCAAATGGTGGTTTTGGGACGTTAAACCCCACATATCAATCAATCACTTGGACTAATTCTTCTAGAATGTCCGTTCTACGAGATATTCGAATGCACTGTTCAATTGCAGTTCGCGGGCAAGAAAGCAGGAACCGGCACAAAGCACGCCCTGATGTAAGCAGCACTTTCGTGGGATGTTTAGTCTGCAAGATGATAAGAGGCAAATACGAACTCTTATACGCATTCTCTATTGGCTGGTGATGTCAAGGGATAGCTGCGTGTCACACCAGGAGAGATGTTCATGCACACCGATCATCAGTCTTGCATGCGTAATCTCGAAAACCGCAATTAAGCGTTGCAGCCAAATGCCTCGGAGCAGAGGCACGCTAGAGAGAGAGAGATAAAGATGCAAGGAAATGCAGGGAGGTTAACCAGACGCACATCCGGTTTGCTACCCTGCACTGGGGAAGGGATAAAGGGGAGAAAAGAGGTTGCAGAGAGATGAGAAGGTACACACAATCACGAGCACACTCGGGGAGCACACACAGTAAGATTGATCTTAAAGCGTGCAGCTGACAATGGGTGCAAGGAAAACTTTGTTACAATAACAAGAAGAGCCATTTATTCGTTGGTGACAGGCGGTCACTCAGGTTTGTTGACTTTAGGTAAAGTAGCAGTGCTTTAGTCGCTTTCTGCGCAACTGAGGCAGATGCCCAAGGTCCTAGTATCTTCTGCACGCTATAGAGATTTTTCAAGATGAACTGGGCACAAGCACGACTATATTTCAACTTCTCATACAAACATGCCAGCTTACTGCAGTGGCTGTGAATTCGTAATTCAGTTTTAGTTAAGTGGGTGGCTGATAGGAATCGCAATTTATAACCTCGCTTTGATTATTTCTGTATTCATAGCTTGTTTGCAGTAACAGCATAAATTTCTCATTTTGATCACCCTGTACTCTTCCTTCACAAGGATAAGGGGAGAGAGAGAGAGAAATTCTGGGATAATAAACGTGGTAATCTCAAACCTCCCAAGTTCACGTACGTAGACTTCTAAAGATGCTAATACTATTTTATCCAATTAAAAGTCGGTTGAAGATAGACCCCGTGGTGTTCTTCAACATGCTGTTGTGGACTGGGTCCTGTGGGTCTCGTCGTTGGTAGCTGGCTCCCATCGGACTCGTCCCTTATAGCGAGATGCAATGCTTATATGGGAAAACAGAGAACAGACGTTTATTTACATTAGAGAGAGGTCAATAAGAAAGTTTAGATATATAGTGGCGTTCTTCGTACATGGCGAGCTCTCCACTCGAAAAAGCACCGAATGAGCCGTGGGGGCTCATTATAAAGGGTCTGTCCTCCCCAGATCCCTAGATCGGGGACCGCGTACAGATGGCACCGTCCAATCACGGACCACACATTACCCGCGAGGGTGACGAGCACGCACGGTCCACGCGAACGTTCAAAACTGAAGCGTGGTCACCGCACGGCCATGTGGCACGAACGCGGCTCCCCCCCCGTCAAGGTGTGTCGCTGGGCGAGGGGTCTGGAGTTGATGACTGCATCCATCGAAAGGGCCGCCGTAAACAAGCTTCAAAGGGTGCCGAACGACTCGTTCAATTAGCGGGACGATTCCCGGCCGCCGCCGCCGCCGTCATCTTCCAAAGAAGAAGCTGCACCGGTGGTCTCCCGAACTGCTCACGGCGCCGCGGCGGCAGGACGCCGCACCCTCCGGCCAGGTGGGAACAATACATGGCGGACACCGGCCGCCCCCCCGTTTGGCGACTCAAAAGGAACATCAAAAGGAACGCCGATCCATTGTCAGACCTGGCGCCGGTCCTAACAGCCTCTCCGCCGGGGAAAGAAGATCCCGAGGTGCAGTGGCCAGCAGGTACTGTGCAGCGGGATCTGTATTGCAGCTTGTCGGCTCTTCCTCTATTATTTTTGTCCCGAACACTGGATCCGATGATCATTGACCAAGAGGGCGTTGCTCGCAGGGATGAGGTGACCCCTCTCCACCATATTTTCCGCCCACCACCAATGAGGAACTGCGGAAACTGCGCCGAAAGCACACCCACACACGAGCAAGCACACGGCAATTCCCTACTCAGAATCACCAGACTTAGATTCACCTGTGGAAGTCATTTCCTTCTACCTCAACTTTATTCCTGTGGCCCCCGCCGAGTCGCAACACCACATCAGCCACTTTTGAAGACATTAAACAAAACACTTGACACATGTTTGGATAAATACAGAAAACTAGTGGGCCTCAAATCGAGGATAGAAAGCAGAAAATCGTTTTGAAGCCCTCGGGGTACTAGGGACAACGACTCAGACCATCTGCGTTGCTGTTGAGTTTACCCTTCTTGTAATGGATATCAAAGGTGTATTGTTGAAGAGCTAAGCTCCAGCGCAAAAGACGGCCGTTTTTCGATGACATGGACTGTAGCCATGTGAGGGGACAGTGGTCAGTCTCTATTGTGAACCTAGAACCGGCGATGTAGCAAGCTAGCTTCTGCACAGCCCAAACAACGCAGGCACATTCCTTTTCTGAGGCACTGTATGCTTCCTCACGAACAGAAAGCTTTCTACTGGCATACAGTACAGGGTGTTCCTGGTCGTTCTCTCCCCTCTGACAAAGCACGACACCCATACCCCGGTCGCTGGCGTCACACTGAAGAATGAACGGCTTAGAGTAGTCAGGCGCGCTCAACACTGGCTGACTTTTTAGTGCCTTCTTTAGCGTAGAAAATGCATGTTCCTTGGCCCCATCCCATTTTACGGTCTGGGGTTCAGTCTTTCTAAGAGCGTCTGTCAAAGAACTTGCAATGTCAGAGTAACGCGGGATATACCTTTGATAATAACCGGCCAATCCAAGAAACGACCGAATGTCTTTCTTGGTTCGTGGTTGGGGAAAGTTGTCTATTGCGGCCAGCTTTACTTCTGACGGCCGGCGGTAGCCTTGGCCTATTACATGCCCTAGATAAGCTACCTCAGCGCGCCCCAATTGGCATTTCGCAACCTTCACTGTTAAGCCGGCCTCACGCAGACGACATAGCACAGCTCGCAAGTGTTTCATGTGGTCTATCCAGGAAGAAGAAAAAATAGCAATATCATCTAGGTACGGGAGGGCAAAGTCCTCCATACCCTGTAACACTTTGTCCATTAGGCCAGAAAAGCAATAAGGGGCATTCTTTAATCCAAAACTAAGGACCTTCGGCCGAAATGTTCCCATCGGGGAAATAAACGCCGCAAGCCTACTAGCCCTTTCAGTTAGAGGCACCTGCCAGTATCCCCTGACTAAATCCAAAGTCGAGATGAAATTGGCACTGCTGACTTGCTCAAGCCTTTCCTCAATATGCGGAATTGGATAAGTTTGGTCCTTTGTAATCGAGTTGAGCCTCCGATAGTCAATACACGGTCGCGGCTCTTTCCCTGGGACCTCAACCAAGATCAGAGGCGAGGTGTAATCACTCTCTCCTGGCTCGATCACTCCTAGCTCGAGCATTCGGTTTATCTCCGCGGCCATTATTTCCCGTTGCCTCGGGGAAACGCGGTAAGCTTTAGAACGAATTGGTTCCGAAGATGTCAGCTCAATATCATGAACTAGGGCTTTGGTTCTGCCAGGTGTGTCTGAAAATGTTTCTTTAAAGTCAAACAATAGTTCCTTCAGTTCCGCTTTCTGATCTGGCTCCAACTCCGCCTGCTCTACCAGGTTACTAATAGTCTCGCCAATGTCTTTGTTTTCTGTTGTTAACTCCGGGAAATCAATAGGCATTTCTTCCGGTTGATTGAGCGACATGTTTACAACGGCATGCCTCTGCTGGTACGGTTTGAGCAGATTAGTGTGGTACACCTGTTGCGTTTTACGCCTTCCCAGTCCAGTAACCAAGTAATTTGTGTCTGACAATTTCTGAACTACCTCAACAGGTCCCTCCCACTGGACCTGAAGTTTATTCTTCAGTGAGGGTTTCAGTATCATCACTTTTTCCCCTACTCGAAAGCTTCGCGTCCGGGCTGTCTTGTCATAATAGCGCTTAGCGTTGTTTTGAGCTCTGCGCATTTCCTGCTCCGCTAGTTCTTGAGCTGCGTGAAGTCGGTCTAACAGCTCAAGCACGTATGCTACTACCGAAGGGTCGTCCGCCCGGCCCTCCCAAGATTCTCGAACAATGCGAAGTGGGGAGCGAAGAGCACGTCCGTAAACAAGCTCCGCAGGCGAAAACCCTGTTGATTCGTGAGGAGCGATCCGAAGCGCGAACATAGCTGCGGGCAAGCAAGCCTCCCAATCCTCTTTTTGCTCATAACAAAGGGCGCGTAGCAGCCGTTTCATGACTGAATGTACCTTTTCTACAGCATTTGACTGAGGGTGGTACACTGAACTGTGGATGATTTTAACGCCACACTTTTCTAGAAATGTCGAGGTTAGTGCACTTGTAAAAACAGATCCCTGGTCGGACTGAATTTCTGCGGGGAAGCCTACACGTGCAAAGATAGATAAAAGCGCTTTAACTACCTCCTCCGAGCTGAGCTCCTTTAACGGTACTGCTTCCGGGAATTTCGTGGCCGGGCAGAGCACTGTGAGTATGTGCCGGTACCCGGACTGCGTTACAGGAAGTGGACCCACTGTGTCTATAACTAGCCTGCGAAACGGTTCTGTGATAATGGGGACCAGCTTCATAGGTGCTTTAGCCTTATCCCCTGGCTTGCCAACGCGTTGGCATGTGTCGCAGCTTCTTACAAATGCCTCCACCTCCCGAAAGCAGCCGGGCCAGTAAAACTCCCGTAACAAACATTCTTTTGTTTTTTTGATGCCGAGATGCCCTGACCACAAACCTCCGTGGACCAGGTGCAGCAGCTCCTTGCGGAAAGGATACGGTACGACTAGCTGATTAAACCGAACTCCTTTTCGACTCGTGTACTTTCTGTACAAGACGCCCCCCTTCTTGGTGAACTGAATGTTTTGCTTAGCCACCCCTTCCTTCGCGTCTGGCGTTAAGTTACGGAGAGTGGAGTCATTTTCCTGTTCCACTATCAGTTCTGTAGGACTTACATTTAACAGCTTTATAGTGCATTCTACTTCTCGAGATGCCTCGGATTCATCCGGTTTCTTACATCTTTCTTTAGATATTGTGTTTTTGAGGCTCCATTATAGGGCGGTCCAGTTTCGTGCCAGGTAAAGAAGGCTCTGCCGCTGAAGCTGTTTCGTCTGCCACCGGATCTTTACAAACTGTCTGAGCGGCGAGCTCCCTTGCTTTGGATCGAGTTAAGGCCTGTACGATACCCTCACTGAACCCAATTCCTTTTTGTCGCAGCAAGTACTCTGATTTATTTGAGAACAAATACGGGTATTGCACTGGGAGATGTGCCGAAACGGCAGCTTCAGTGTCTAGAACACCGAAAGGGCCTTCGATGCGGACTCTTGCTACTGGGAGACATGCACTGTTTGTCTCTACTGCTTGTCTTATCCACGCGCATTCTCCTGTAAACTGACTCTCCTCGACATAGGACGGGTGCACTACATCCATAGTGGCGGCCGAATCGCGGAGCACGCGGCACGGTTGGCCATTCACGACTAGGTCTCGGATGTATGGTTCTAGCAATTTCATGTTTTCGTCATTACTACAGAGTGACATTAACACAACTTTCGGGTTCTTACAACCCAAAGAAATATGCCCCGTCTGTTGGCAGTTATAGCAAACTATCGGCTTCTTGGCCTCGAACGCCTTTTTCTGTTGCCCTTCCGCCCTTTTCTCGGGTGCTTCTTCCTTTCTCTTGTTTTTCTCATCACCGCTTCCTTTGGAGTCTAAACCCTCCTTCGGCATATACCGACCCGACTTTGTCCATCGCGGAGGCTTGTCGGCCCGATATTTACTAATCTCCCTCCTAGGGACATCCTTGCCTTCGAGGGCACGGCGATTTACGTACTCCTCTGCGAGCTCTGCCGCTCTCGTGATAGTATCTACTCCTTGTCTATCCTGAACCCAGTACCTAATGTTTTCAGGTAGACGCCGAAAGAATTGTTCCAACGCAAAACACTGCAGAGTCTTTTCCGCGTCGCCAAGCGCACCCTCCTCTCTAAGCCATTCCTCCAGATTTACCTTTAAGGTGTACGCAAACTCTGGGTATGACTCGTCTTTGGCTTTCTCGATCTCACGAAATTTTCGCCTGAACGCCTCCGCTGACAGTCTGTACTTTTTGAGCAGACTCGCTTTGACTCTGTCATAGTCGTCTGCGTCTTCTTTACCCATACGGGCTATAATGTCAGCTACTTCACACGGCAGCAGCGTAAGCAAGCGCTGGGGCCACGTGTTTTTAGCAAAATTTTCCCTCTCGCACGTGCGCTCAAAGTGCACCAGAAAAAGACCCATGTCCCCTCCTACCGCGTAGGATGGCATCAAATCTGTCATTCGGCGCTCTCTTTCTCGTGCCACTGCGCTAGCTCCGTTCATTGATTGAGCCTTTGCTAGTTCAATTTCTAGGCGTTTCATTTCCATACGATCGATACGTTCTCTTTCCTCTTTTTCCTCACGACGTCTCTGTTCCTCTTTTTCCTCCCGGAGCCTCTGCTCCTCTTTTTCCTCACGGAGCCTCTGCTCCTCTTTCCTTTGCGTAATAGCCTCCAAGCATTCGCTCAGCTCATCGTCATCTGCCCCGATCTTCTCGATGGCGTCAATGATCTCCTGCTTTCTTTTCGTCTCGGCAATTACCTGGCCCAGCTCTCGGGCCAACTCTAACAACTCTGGCTTTTTCAGTCCCTTCAAATTCATGGCGGTCCTTGGTGCTGCTAACTCTTTTAACTAAACAACTTTGACGTACTATCAATACTTCCGTCAACCGTTACCAAATCACTGCTTTGTTTACAATCCTACGCAAAGCCTGGTGATATCTCAGCAAAGAAAAGCAGTGCACTCACCCTATGCAGTCATGAATTCGGACGCGTTCCTTCCCGTGTTGTCAGAGATGCCACGAAGCAGTTTTGTCCGACTCTAGGTCCTCCAGACAGCAGGTCTCAGCATTGCCTCCTGGTCGATGAGCTCGATCCCACCGCTGCCATCCAGTTGTTGTGGACTGGGTCCTGTGGGTCTCGTCGTTGGTAGCTGGCTCCCATCGGACTCGTCCCTTATAGCGAGATGCAATGCTTATATGGGAAAACAGAGAACAGACGTTTATTTACATTAGAGAGAGGTCAATAAGAAAGTTTAGATATATAGTGGCGTTCTTCGTACATGGCGAGCTCTCCACTCGAAAAAGCACCGAATGAGCCGTGGGGGCTCATTATAAAGGGTCTGTCCTCCCCAGATCCCTAGATCGGGGACCGCGTACAGATGGCACCGTCCAATCACGGACCACACATTACCCGCGAGGGTGACGAGCACGCACGGTCCACGCGAACGTTCAAAACTGAAGCGTGGTCACCGCACGGCCATGTGGCACGAACGCGGCTCCCCCCCCGTCAAGGTGTGTCGCTGGGCGAGGGGTCTGGAGTTGATGACTGCATCCATCGAAAGGGCCGCCGTAAACAAGCTTCAAAGGGTGCCGAACGACTCGTTCAATTAGCGGGACGATTCCCGGCCGCCGCCGCCGCCGTCATCTTCCAAAGAAGAAGCTGCACCGGTGGTCTCCCGAACTGCTCACGGCGCCGCGGCGGCAGGACGCCGCACCCTCCGGCCAGGTGGGAACAATACATGGCGGACACCGGCCGCCCCCCCGTTTGGCGACTCAAAAGGAACATCAAAAGGAACGCCGATCCATTGTCAGACCTGGCGCCGGTCCTAACAATGCGTCGAAATCTAAGCACACGGGCCTGTAGCATTTTGCTTTCATCTAAGTGCGCCCACTGGGGCCAAAATCTGATCCCTCCGCCTTTGTACACTCAGTTCCAACTTAAAGTGGATGGGGCCTAGACAGCCAGTTTCTGGATATTCGTCTGTCGGATCAGAAAGAAGTATATACGACGCATTTCAAGGAACTCGCAGCTGAGGAAGCCGTGCATTGAAGAGACGTCCGCTGTCAAGCTCCCAGAGATATAGTTGGAAGTGCAGGAGGTACGGGCACCAAGAGGACGGAAACGGGGTCGCCGAATGGCCTCGTGTTGATTCCAGGCACAGTCCAGCCAAACGTATCCAAGGCAAGAGCAGCCTTTGTCATGTGGGTGCAACGTGGAGTAAAAAGGTGATGCAGAGAAAATGAGGCTTATCGAACACATATTGCAAATGTTATGTGGGGAAAGTGAACTGATGCGGAACCATTGTTTTGCAAAAATGTGAGACTGCCATTCGAACCCACGAAATATCAGGTCTGTGTGTATAGAAGAGAGGTAAAAATGACAGCAAGACAAAAAATTCCGCCATATCCACGAAGTGAATGATGATGAGTGGGCGAAGCTCCGGAGGTAAACCTGGTAAACCATGAATCCTCTGTACATTTTGCCCACTCGATTTTATTACATCGCTCCCCCTAGCGTACGTCACCGCACTAAATAGAACGATTGCCTTCAACCAATGACACGCGCCATATGTGACATCATTCCTATTTTATAAGATCTCGCGTCTTTCATCAACTACAAGTACCGCTTTCTAGTTTATAACATCTTGCATCTTTTCATCATCAGCTACAAGTACCACCATCTAGTAAACACTACAAGAACTAAACAAGAGGTGGCTCAATACAGGAGACGGTACCGCCATCTAGTGAACACTGCAAGATCTAAACTAGAGGTGGCTACATACAGGGGACGGTACCGCCATCTAGTGAACATTGCAAGAACTAAACTAGAGGTGGCTACATACAGGGGACGCACAGCCCACGCCCTAAGGAGCTTCGCCCCTAATAAACTGTCAGGCCTGCACGGAATCAGCGCAGTCACAGCGGAATCTCGAAGAGTGGCCCTACAGAGCCTTTTCTGAAGACTCTTTGGGTAACTGCTACAATAAGCACGCTTGCTCGGTACCCACTACACCATAAATGATCATGATTTCTCTGTATAAAATTCAGAGGGCCTCTTATGCGATAACCTTTTTTTTTAATTTTATTTACATATACTCCCATCTTGCAGAGCAAGATATTATAAGAGTGAGTACGAACACACAATAAAAATTCAATATGAAAACAAGAGTATATATATTCAATAAACAGAACATCAGGAAAGTATACACAGCTGACATTTGAAAAGTGTTTGGGAACTGCTCAACAAATTCATCATTTGGCAGCTCGCGCAGGTATCCCAAAAGACCATTCCAAATATCAATAGTGTGAGGAAAGAAGGAAAACCTAAAGCAATCAATGGGTGACTAGAAAGGAGCAATGTTAAGGTGACCTTTCCTGGCGATTCGAGAAGAAGAGTTAGTAAATGCAATGGGTGCATCGTTAAATGTTTCCCCATGAGCTATCTTGTGCAACAAGACAAGACGGTCAGAATGGAGTCGAAGAGTCAAATGTTTTAGCTGTAATTCATTAGCATATA